>BSYR01000022.1:0-5000 GCA_030270665.1 Hibiscus trionum | reverse complement strand
ATGTATGTATGTATGTATGTATGTATGTATGTATGTATGTATGTATGTATGTATGTATGTATGTATGTATGTATGTATGTATGTATGTATGTATGTATGTATGTATGTATGTATGTATGTATGTATGTATGTATGTATGTATGTATGTATGTATGTATGTATGTATGTATGTATGTATGTATGTATGTATGTATGTATGTATGTATGTATGTATGTATGTATGTATGTATGTATGTATGTATGTATGTATGTATGTATGTATGTATGTATGTATGTATGTATGTATGTATGTATGTATGTATGTATGTATGTATGTATGTATGTATGTATGTATGTATGTATGTATGTATGTATGTATGTATGTATGTATGTATGTATGTATGTATGTATGTATGTATGTATGTATGTATGTATGTATGTATGTATGTATGTATGTATGTATGTATGTATGTATGTATGTATGTATGTATGTATGTATGTATGTATGTATGTATGTATGTATGTATGTATGTATGTATGTATGTATGTATGTATGTATGTATGTATGTATGTATGTATGTATGTATGTATGTATGTATGTATGTATGTATGTATGTATGTATGTATGTATGTATGTATGTATGTATGTATGTATGTATGTATGTATGTATGTATGTATGTATGTATGTATGTATGTATGTATGTATGTATGTATGTATGTATGTATGTATGTATGTATGTATGTATGTATGTATGTATGTATGTATGTATGTATGTATGTATGTATGTATGTATGTATGTATGTATGTATGTATGTATGTATGTATGTATGTATGTATGTATGTATGTATGTATGTATGTATGTATGTATGTATGTATGTATGTATGTATGTATGTATGTATGTATGTATGTATGTATGTATGTATGTATGTATGTATGTATGTATGTATGTATGTATGTATGTATGTATGTATGTATGTATGTATGTATGTATGTATGTATGTATGTATGTATGTATGTATGTATGTATGTATGTATGTATGTATGTATGTATGTATGTATGTATGTATGTATGTATGTATGTATGTATGTATGTATGTATGTATGTATGTATGTATGTATGTATGTATGTATGTATGTATGTATGTATGTATGTATGTATGTATGTATGTATGTATGTATGTATGTATGTATGTATGTATGTATGTATGTATGTATGTATGTATGTATGTATGTATGTATGTATGTATGTATGTATGTATGTATGTATGTATGTATGTATGTATGTATGTATGTATGTATGTATGTATGTATGTATGTATGTATGTATGTATGTATGTATGTATGTATGTATGTATGTATGTATGTATGTATGTATGTATGTATGTATGTATGTATGTATGTATGTATGTATGTATGTATGTATGTATGTATGTATGTATGTATGTATGTATGTATGTATGTATGTATGTATGTATGTATGTATGTATGTATGTATGTATGTATGTATGTATGTATGTATGTATGTATGTATGTATGTATGTATGTATGTATGTATGTATGTATGTATGTATGTATGTATGTATGTATGTATGTATGTATGTATGTATGTATGTATGTATGTATGTATGTATGTATGTATGTATGTATGTATGTATGTATGTATGTATGTATGTATGTATGTATGTATGTATGTATGTATGTATGTATGTATGTATGTATGTATGTATGTATGTATGTATGTATGTATGTATGTATGTATGTATGTATGTATGTATGTATGTATGTATGTATGTATGTATGTATGTATGTATGTATGTATGTATGTATGTATGTATGTATGTATGTATGTATGTATGTATGTATGTATGTATGTATGTATGTATGTATGTATGTATGTATGTATGTATGTATGTATGTATGTATGTATGTATGTATGTATGTATGTATGTATGTATGTATGTATGTATGTATGTATGTATGTATGTATGTATGTATGTATGTATGTATGTATGTATGTATGTATGTATGTATGTATGTATGTATGTATGTATGTATGTATGTATGTATGTATGTATGTATGTATGTATGTATGTATGTATGTATGTATGTATGTATGTATGTATGTATGTATGTATGTATGTATGTATGTATGTATGTATGTATGTATGTATGTATGTATGTATGTATGTATGTATGTATGTATGTATGTATGTATGTATGTATGTATGTATGTATGTATGTATGTATGTATGTATGTATGTATGTATGTATGTATGTATGTATGTATGTATGTATGTATGTATGTATGTATGTATGTATGTATGTATGTATGTATGTATGTATGTATGTATGTATGTATGTATGTATGTATGTATGTATGTATGTATGTATGTATGTATGTATGTATGTATGTATGTATGTATGTATGTATGTATGTATGTATGTATGTATGTATGTATGTATGTATGTATGTATGTATGTATGTATGTATGTACTGTATGTATGTATGTATGTATGTATGTATGTATGTATGTATGTATGTATGTATGTATGTATGTATGTATGTATGTATGTATGTATGTATGTATGTATGTATGTATGTATGTATGTATGTATGTATGTATGTATGTATGTATGTATGTATGTATGTATGTATGTATGTATGTATGTATGTATGTATGTATGTATGTATGTATGTATGTATGTATGTATGTATGTATGTATGTATGTATGTATGTATGTATGTATGTATGTATGTATGTATGTATGTATGTATGTATGTATGTATGTATGTATGTATGTATGTATGTATGTATGTATGTATGTATGTATGTATGTATGTATGTATGTATGTATGTATGTATGTATGTATGTATGTATGTATGTATGTATGTATGTATGTATGTATGTATGTATGTATGTATGTATGTATGTATGTATGTATGTATGTATGTATGTATGTATGTATGTATGTATGTATGTATGTATGTATGTATGTATGTATGTATGTATGTATGTATGTATGTATGTATGTATGTATGTATGTATGTATGTATGTATGTATGTATGTATGTATGTATGTATGTATGTATGTATGTATGTATGTATGTATGTATGTATGTATGTATGTATGTATGTATGTATGTATGTATGTATGTATGTATGTATGTATGTATGTATGTATGTATGTATGTATGTATGTATGTATGTATGTATGTATGTATGTATGTATGTATGTATGTATGTATGTATGTATGTATGTATGTATGTATGTATGTATGTATGTATGTATGTATGTATGTATGTATGTATGTATGTATGTATGTATGTATGTATGTATGTATGTATGTATGTATGTATGTATGTATGTATGTATGTATGTATGTATGTATGTATGTATGTATGTATGTATGTATGTATGTATGTATGTATGTATGTATGTATGTATGTATGTATGTATGTATGTATGTATGTATGTATGTATGTATGTATGTATGTATGTATGTATGTATGTATGTATGTATGTATGTATGTATGTATGTATGTATGTATGTATGTATGTATGTATGTATGTATGTATGTATGTATGTATGTATGTATGTATGTATGTATGTATGTATGTATGTATGTATGTATGTATGTATGTATGTATGTATGTATGTATGTATGTATGTATGTATGTATGTATGTATGTATGTATGTATGTATGTATGTATGTATGTATGTATGTATGTATGTATGTATGTATGTATGTATGTATGTATGTATGTATGTATGTATGTATGTATGTATGTATGTATGTATGTATGTATGTATGTATGTATGTATGTATGTATGTATGTATGTATGTATGTATGTATGTATGTATGTATGTATGTATGTATGTATGTATGTATGTATGTATGTATGTATGTATGTATGTATGTATGTATGTATGTATGTATGTATGTATGTATGTATGTATGTATGTATGTATGTATGTATGTATGTATGTATGTATGTATGTATGTATGTATGTATGTATGTATGTATGTATGTATGTATGTATGTATGTATGTATGTATGTATGTATGTATGTATGTATGTATGTATGTATGTATGTATGTATGTATGTATGTATGTATGTATGTATGTATGTATGTATGTATGTATGTATGTATGTATGTATGTATGTATGTATGTATGTATGTATGTATGTATGTATGTATGTATGTATGTATGTATGTATGTATGTATGTATGTATGTATGTATGTATGTATGTATGTATGATGTATGTATGTATGTATGATGTATGTATGTATGTATGTATGCATGTATGTATGTATGTATGCATGTATGCTATGTATGTATGCATGTATGTATGATGTATGTATGTATGTATGCATGTATGTATGTATGTATGTATGTATGCATGTATGTATGATGTATGTATGTATGTATGTATGTAGATGTGATGTATGTATGTATGTATGTATGTATGCATGTATGTATGTCATGTATGTATGTATGTATGGATGTATGTATGATGTATGTATGTATGTATGCTATGGTATGTATGAGGTATGTATGTATGTATGTATGTATGTATGCTATGTATGTATGTAAATGTATGTATGTATGTATGTATGATGTGATGTATGTATGTATGTATGTCATGTAGTGTATGTATGGCATGTATGTATGTATGTATGTATGTATGTATGTATGTATGTCAGTATGTATGCATGTATGTATGTATGACTGATGTATGTATGTATGTATGTATGTATGTATGTATGTATGTATGAATGTATGTAGTATGTATGTAGCTATCGTAGGTATGTATGCATGTATGTATGTCAGTATGTCTGTATGTCAGTGTAGGTACGAATGTATGTCATGTAGGTCTGTATGTATGTATGATGTATGTATGCTATGTAGTAGTATGACATGTATGTATGTATGATAATGTACTGTATGGATGTCTGTACTGAATGTATGTATGTATGTATGTATGTATGTCTGTCTTGGTATGTA